>JAYEPQ010000015.1:24733422-24755922 GCA_036321105.1 Dracaena cambodiana
ATATATATACCACTTGATTTAAGATATGATATACATGCATACATATTTAATTATGTATCTTATTACTTATACATGTTATTCTTTCTTGTAAATAATATCTCACGCACGTGAACATATTCTGTAACTCTTATATATGCTAGTTTAGTTTTGTACTTGATATTATTATCATGCTTGTTATTTCATCTTTACATAACTATTAATATATGCACCCTTATTATACATGACACCTAGATACATTGATACTTAGTATTTACTATATTATGAGTATAGAAAGAATGAATGGTGGAATAAAATACGTATTGTGCGAGTTTTTAGTTCTATTTGCTCTGTTTGTTCTGTATGATCTGTCTGTTATGTACGATCTGTCTAGGATATATCTACCAATTTGTATACTGGTACTGTCGGTTTTAAGTTTGCTTAGCGACAACCATTTGGCTCATACAGAGACCAGTATCTGAAACCATGATCTGGGATATGCACGAGATATCAAGTACTATTTGCTTAGCAGCAGCCATCTAGTCTGTATGAGGACCGGTATTTAAGGTCGTGGTGTCTGGCATACACGGTACACTCATATAACACATGAATATTCTCACCATTTAGTTTTAAATTGATAGAATAAAAGTACATCCATATGCCTAATCATATCATATTATGCATATTATGTACTACATGATTCATATTATATTTTGCATACTATATTGCTTAATCATATAGTTCGATAATGTTATACTACATATACCAATTGCTTCATGATTCATGTTATATGATGCATGTCATGTACTACATGATTCTTATTATATTTGGCATATCTTATTGTTTGATCACGTTATACTACATATACCATGTACGACATGATTCATTTTATATTTAGCATACTCTAAAATTCTTATGCATACATATTTTATATGGTTTCCTACTAGCATGCTCTATACACATTTTTATATGGTTTCTATAGAATTGCACTAGTTTGGGTTTGTATTTTTGCTTGGGTTCTAACATCTTAAAATGCCACATCTCAGGTCTACTAGCCGAGACAGAGGTAATAGAGGCGGATGACCCATTCCTTAAGGATCCACATTTCCAAGATAGGCCGAGTATCAGTAGCCAGTTTTTTGTAGGATCTCCATATTTTTGTATATATTTCATTTTGGTTTGTATGTATATATGCACCCTACTTCGTAGTTATGTCTATAGTATCCGGATACTCTTGTATATATATTTAATACTTATATTCCTCTGTTATGATACTGTACTTGACTCTAAATGAGCAATCTTTTGATATACAAATTGCTTATCATTTTTATATTTCTGTTTTTGGATATTGTTATATTTATACTTGCAATGTTATGGTAGATAGATTCAAACTTGTGGTATATCTCTTATATTTGTGCACTTCCATATCTTTTGCCTATATTTATATGAGAACAATGCCTCGTGCACTCTGGTATTGAAAGTGCCCATCAGTAACACCTTACCCATTATTGGAACATACACTCAAGCCTACCAATATGATTTGAGGTGTCACATAAGTCTTAGTCATGTCTCATATTAGATATTTGAAATTAAGATGATCGACAAGATGGTGTGTTGTTCCCAGTATCATACAAGTGTCCATGTATGCCAAGGACCAATCACAACCCATGACACTAAACCCTGAGTATCACTAGATGCAACTAGGCAAACTCCATATTGTAGAACAATATATAATGGATGTTAAGCATTATAGGAACTTAAATATCGAACCGTAGTTCAGTGTCACATTGTGCTACTGGAGTATAAGTCCTTAATACCAAATTAGAAACGGCCAGCTCGATCCTTGTATGGCATGGTACTTATCAATCATATAGTTTTTTCTACCTCATGTATAAGATACATAATACACATGATTTATCTTGACCATCATACATGTCTTAAGCTTGCAAATATCCATTAGCTAGAAATCAAGAATCATTTACCACGTGAAGTCTAGGCCATGTACATGTTTTCCAATAAACCAACAATTAATTTTTTTTTGTCCATGCGATATCACCATGTTTCATGTATCACAACCACCATGTATCATGTTTTAGTTAATCATGTCAACTATCATGTATCATTTACAGTGTATGAATAAAGTATCCGATCATGTATAAGTAAAGCTTCATGTCACATATCGTATGCACAAATATGTGTATGTTTATATCATTGCGTCATCTTGTCATACTCTTTTGAGATATACTGTATCTTCATGTTCGTGCCATGTTATATGTCTTATGGCCATGTCCAACATCATAATCTTATGCAACACCAAATAAGACATATTTTTCCTTTTTATGTATGAGGGTGTGTGTGAGCGTACCTGTGTGCATCCATACAATAGTGCAACATGTGTTATTTGATGTATTTTACCATATTACATAGGGGCCTCTTCAACAACAACATACCCCATCCCCCATGATAGCATCATAAAATGTTTTTATTTTTGCAAATGGCTATTTCAAGGATTCCAACTCATTCATTTAATGGTGGTAGTGGACAACATTTGTAACACCCCATTTCCCTAGATAATATTTTTGTGTTTATTTATTTCTAAATGCATTATCATAAATATTAAAGTGATTATTTACATAATATTATTTAACAATGTTATTTTTTTAATCTACCTTTTGATTTGAGTTTATCTAAAACACTTGTTAGTTTGATCGTAACAAATTTGACTGAATCTGGATTAGATTAGGAAGATCTATCGTATATCTAAACTTATCCTAAACTAACATAAATTTGTAAATATTTATAAAAAATAAAAACAAGAAACATGAACTAAAGACATATTTTTCTCTTCCTCCACAGGACAGAAGAGAACAAAAGATAAACAATAAAGAAAAAAGAAGAGAAGAAAAGAGGAAAAAAAAAGAGAGAGGAAAGAAAAGGGAAGAAAATGGAAGAAAATGATAATCCGATCCAAACCATTAGCGGTCAATTTTCAAAGTGGGGCATTTTTTAGGCAAGTGCTTTCCTATCTATTTATAAATCTTCTATATTATTGCTCTATCAAAAACTTAATATTATTATCATCATCATCATCATTATTTAAAATTTAAAGTAAATGTGTTGATGCAATTGCTCTTTTATTATCCTCCTTCTTTGTTACTTTCCTTTGATCTATATTGTAGGTTATTTAAATAAAAATAAGTTTAGTTCCATTCCTTTTCTCTATCATTTTATTTGTATTGGAAATTAGAAAAGAAAAAAGAAAAAATTAAAAGAACAACAACCTCCTCTTCTTTGTGCTGTAACACAAGGATAGAGGAAGGTTTAAGCATTAAATTAATAAAATAAGAGAACTTTATATCTTTATTTTATTTTTGTTTCTTTTAAAAATAATATATGCTATTATATTAAGTAAACAACATAACAGTCTTACCTTATTTCCCATATTATACACATGGCTACAGGTTTATTTTTTACACATGATTTCTCAGTTTGTACTTAGATTATGTGATAGTTTAATGAATCAATGCTTAGCATCATTAGGGCACATGGAACTTTTGCATGAGAGTTTTGTTGATTGATTGTGGGCATGGGAACATGATCATATCAGATAGATTTAAACATAATATAACAATTTAAAATAGTGGAAGTTAAAAAAAACAAAAAAAAAAATAATTTCCTTTCTCTAGTGCTGCAACAGCTAGAGAAAGGGCGAAAGAAAAATAAAACAACAAAATAACAGTTTAAATAAAATGCCATAAAAGTATTTTTGGAATGTTGAACATACATAATTTCAACTTTAAAATATATAAGAATACATGTACAAAGAGTTGTTTACTAAATTTTCTTAGGGTGCATTTGTATTTTTATAATGAGTAATCCAGCAAAAAATAATTTAGTTACACCATTAGGAGAATTAATCTCAAATTCTTCTACTGTCCTACAACCTTAAATTCTATACAAATTAATTTTACTTCATTTCATTGACCCTTAAATTAAAGTAATTGTAAATCTTACAATCAAGACGAATCTCACTTTTCATGACATCTCTCATTAGAATCATATGTATAGTTTTAGAGTTCTCCAATAATTTCTGTTTCACTTATTGATATTAATTATTTATTAGGTCACTAAATCAGAATTATGTTTTATATAAATCCTCAACTTCTTGACATGACACACGATTTATCTGCAATTTATACTAAAATAATACTATATGTCCATTGTACTATAGAGAGAGATTATTAAGGGTAAGGTTTTGTAAGATAATTATATGCTTAGTTTTCTTTCTTTCCCCATTGGACCTGTGAATGCCCATGAGATTGAGTTCTACTATGGACAACTAATAACAAGCTTACGGTAAATTTTATTAGATACTTTGTTTCATAAGGAATCCTTGAACATGATTTTTTTTTTCCAGAAGCAGTATCCTCGGTCTTACTGTTAATGTTGCTATCTTAAAAATACTTTACTTAAAATTGATTCATTTTAATGCAGATGAACTGATTTCCTTTCGGAAGAAATTCCTAGCTTGTAAAGTAGTGACTAATACAATTATTTATGGAAAACAACAAGTTCTGTTTGACCTATTATGGTCCTTTTTTTGAAATATTTCTTTGAAATAAGATTTTACCACAACACAATAAGTATTTCTTTCATGATAATTGATTAGTTAATTAGTGAATGGCTGTAATATACCAAATTTGATTTTTTTTTATCATATATCCTAAAGAATAAAATCATAAAACAAAATAATGAGGTATGGCGGAACTAAACGGAGGACCTTGAACATATATTTTGAGAGGTATATCTTTTAAGGTTGCGCAGCCGAATTTTAGGAACCTACCATAGAGGTTCCGGGTGATTACTGGATCACCTTCATGACATGTCATAGCGTTTCAGCCTGGAGCATATGCTCGTCCATCATTCTTGAGTATCTAGCGGTACGTCCTGGGGCAGTACCAGGGGTCATGGGGTCGTAGTCCGAGCATATACGGTACCCTCTTAAAATATGTGATCTTTCCTCCTAACAGTTTCAAACTAATTCACATTAGACATCAACAAGACATAATAAGTTTTTTATGCATGTTTATCTTTGCTTTTCTATATTTTCTACCATATCATTCAGAACATGCAGATACTATATGTTGACAACTATTACATTCAAAACAAGTATATTAAATCCATAATTTAATCTATAAAATATTTTCTTTATTATCCTGTCATATATTTTCTATATCACTTATTTCATGCATAATTTTATATATATATATATATATATATATATATATATATATATATATATATATATATATATATATATATATATATATATATCACACATAGCGTGCCAGTGTGTTATTATCCATCTTTTTTGTAACACTTGCATGGTCGTTTCTAACGACTCTGGTTTGGCACGCTTAGATACCAATTTGAAGGTTAACGAAGAGGAAGACCCACCACAACTGGAATCATATTTTAACGAGTTAACACATACTCAATAGGTGCATTTGTTGCAGGAGGGACACGATAGAGACTTTTCTAGTTTGTTTTCTTTTTTTAGAAACTTTATTATCCATCTTTCTTTTGTTTATTTAATTCGATGATGTAATAAAGATCGTTTGGCCCTTCTTGTATTGATCCTTATTTATAGAAGAAATTTATCGTTTTAATTTCATATTGTTATCTTATACTATATGTGTATATATTTGTGATAGTTGTACATATGTATTCATGTGTTTTAGGCTTGGCGTATTTATTTATGATATGTCGCTAAACATTACCCGTATATTGGGATGCGGGGCATTATAGTTGGTATCAGAGCCCAGGCTCGGCTTTGGTCTTTGTCTAAAATCTTTATTTAAAGTTACTGCCACATATATGCATATGCATATACATATACCTACTTATTTGTTCTCTATCCTATCCATTGATTCCAAAAATTTAATCCATCCATCACTATTGATACTTTGCCACATCTAATATTACTTGTGACTTAGTTCTATAAAAGTTAACATTTCTTTTTTATCCTATCGTTTGATATCAGAGTGCGCAGAAAAAACTGTGGATCCTCATCCGTAAAATATCTTACGTAATTAATAACCACATGGTCATTTCACTTAACTTAAATTTCAAGGACGAAATTTTCTTTTAAAGTGGTAGATTGTAACACCCCATTTCCCTATACAATATTTTTGTGCTTATTTATTTTTAAATGCATTATCATAAATATTAAAGTGATTATTTATATAATATTATTTAACAATGTTATTTTTTATCTACCTTTTGATTTGAGTTTATCTAAAATACTTGTTAGTTTGATCGTAACAAATCTAACTGATTCTGGATTAGATTAGGAAGATCTATCGTAAATCTAAACTTATTCTATTTATAAATATTTATAAAAAAATAAAAAACAAGAAACGTGAACTAAAAACACATTTTTCTCTTCTGCCACAGAGCAGAAGAAAACAAAAGATAAACAGTGTAGAAAAAAGAAGAGAAGAAAAGAGGGGAAAAAAAGAGGGAGGAAAGAAAAGGGAAAGAAAAAAAGGAGAAAACAATAATCCAATCTTACGTAATTAATAACCACATGGTCATTTCACTTAACTTAAATTTTAAGGATGAAATTTTCTTTTAATGTGGTAGATTGTAACACCCAATTTCCCTATACAATATTTTTGTGTTTATTTATTTTTAAATGCATTATCATAAATATTAAAGTGATTATTTATATAATATTATTTAACAATGTTATTTTTTTTATCTACCTTTTGATTTGAGTTTATCTAAAATACTTATTAGTTTGATCGTAACAAATCTAACTGAATTTGGATTAGATTAGGAAGATCTATCGTAAATCTAAACTTATTCTAAACTAACCTAAATTTATAAATATTTATAAAAAAATAAGAACAAGAAACGTGAACTAAAAACACATTTTTCTCTTGAAGAAAAGAGGGGGAAAAATAGAGAGGAAAGAAAAGGGAAAGAAAAAAAAGGAGAAAACAGTAGTCCAATCGAACCATTAGCGGTCAATTTTCAAAGTGGAGCTTTTTTTAGGCAAGTGCTTTCCTATTTATTTTATAAATCTTCTATATTATTTCTTTATCAAAAACTTAACATCATCATCACTATCATTATTTAAAGTAAATGTGTTGATGCAATTTCTATTTTATTATCCTCCTTCTTTGTTATTTTCCTTTGATCTATGTTGTAATTTATTTAAATAAAGACAAGTTTAGTTCTATTCCTTTTCTCCATCATTTTATTTGCATTGGAAATTAGAAAAGAAAATGAAAAAAAAATTAAAAGAACAATAACCTCCTCTTCTCTGTGCTGTATAGAGGAAGGTTTAAACATTTAATTAATAAAATAAGAGAAGTTTATTTATTTATTTTATTTTTAGTTTCTTTTAAAAATATATATGCTATTCTGTTCAGTAAACAACATAACAGTCTTATCTTATTTCCCGTATTACACACATGGTTACAGGTTTATTTTTTATACATGATTTCTCAGTTTGTACATAGAGTGTGTGACAGTTTTGAATTAATGCTTATTTAGCGTCATTAGGGCACATGGAACTTTTGCATGAGAGTTTTGTTGATTGATTGTGGGAATGGGAACATGATCATATCAGATATATTTTAAAATAATATAACAATTTAAAATAGAGGAAGTTAAAGAAAAGAAAACAAAAAATAATAATTTTCTTTCTCTGGTGCTGCAACAACATATAGAAAGAGCGAATGAAAAACAAAACAACAAAATAGCAGTTTAAATAAAATACCATAAAAATATTTTTGGAATGTTGAACATACATAATTTCAACTTTAAAATATATAAGAATACATGTACGAAGAGTTGTTTACTATATTTTCTTAGGGTGCATTTGTATTTTATAATGAGTAATCCAACAAAAAATAATTTAGTTACACCATTAGGAGAATTAATCTCAAATTCTTCTACTATCCTACAACCTTAAATCTTGTACAAATTAATTTTACTTTATTTCATTGAACCTTAAATTAAAGTAATTGTAAATCTTACAACAAGACGAATCTCATTTTTCTTGACATCTCTCATTAGAATCATATGTATAGTTTTAGAGTTCTCCAATAATTTCTATTTCACTTATTAATATTAATTATTTAATAAGTCACTAAATTAGAATTATATTTTATATAAATCATCAACCTCTTGACATGACACATGATTCATCTGCAACTTATACTAAAATAATACTATATGTCCATTGCACTATAGGGAGAGATTATTAAGGGTAAGGTTTTGTAATATAATTATATCCTTAGTTTTCCTTCTTTTCCCATTGGATCTGTGACTGCCCATAAGATTGGGTTCTACTATGGGCAACTAATAACAAGCTTACGGTAGATTTTATTAGATACTTTGTTTCATAAGGAATCCTTGAACATGATTTTCTTTTCCAGAAGAATATTCTTTGTCTTACTATTAATATTGCTATCTTAAAAACACTTTACTTAAACTTGATTCATTTTAATGCAGATGAACTGATTTCCTTCCAGAAGAAATTCTTAGGTTGTAAAGTAGTGTCTCATACAATTATTTATGCAAAATAACAAGTTCTTTTTGACCTATTCTGGAGCCCTTTTTGGAATATTTCTTTGAAATAAGATTTTACCACACCACAATAAGCATTTCTTTAATGATAATTGATTAGTTAACTAGTCAACGGCTGTAATGTACCAAATTTGATCATTTATCATATATCCTAAAGAATAAAATTATAAAACAAAAAAATGGGGCATGGTGGAACTAAACGGAGAAACTTGAACACATATTTTGAGAGTTATATCTTTTAAGGTTGCGCAGCCGAATTTTAGGGACCTACCATGGAGGTTCCGGGTAATTATTGGATCACCATCATGACATGTCATAGGGTTTCGGCCCGGAGCTTTGCTCATCCATTATTCTTGAGTACCTAGCAATATGTCCTGAGGCAGTATCAAGAGTCATGGGGTCGTACTCCCGGGCATATACGGAACCCCCTTAAAATATGTGATCTTTCCTCCTAACAGTTTCAAACTAATTCACATTAGACATCAATAAGACATAATAAGTTTTATATGCATGTTTATCTCTGCTTTTCTATATTTGCTACCATATCATTCAGAATATTTGGATGCTACATGTTGACAACTATTACATTCAAAACAAGTATATTAAATTCATAATTTAATCTATAAGATATTTTCTTTATTATCCTATCTTATATTTTTTATATCACTTATTTCATGCATAATTATATATATATATATATATATATATATATATATATATATATATATATATATATATATATATATATATATATATATATATATATATATATATATATATATATATATATATATATATATATATATATATATATATATATATATATATATATATATATATATATATATATATATATATATATATATATATATATCACACATAGCATGCCTATATGTTATTATCCATCTTTTTGTAGCACTTGTATGGTCGTTCTAACGACTTTGGTTTGACATGCTTAGATACCAATTTGCAGGTTAACGAAGAGGAAGACCCACCACAACTGAAATCATATTTTAAGGAGTTAACAGATACTCAATATGTGCATCTGTTGCAAGAGGGACACGATAGAGACTCTTCTAGTTTGTTTTTTTAGAAACTTTATTATCCATCTTTTTTTTGTTTATTTAAACTTTTCGATGATGTAATAAAGATCGTTTGGCCCTTCTATAAAGTAGTATTAATCCTTATTTATGAAAGAAATTTATTGTTTTAATTCATATTATTATCTTATACTATTTGTGTATGTATTTGTGGCAGTTGTACATATGTATTTATATGTTTTAGGCTTGACATATTTATTTATAATACGTCGCCAAACGCTACCCGTTCTTGGGATGTGGGGCGTTACAACATTTAAATAGCTTATCAATATTGACCATTAATATTCATGATTTACTATTTCATGAATATATAATATTTTAGGCTAGTTGCATTTTATGATGAACGATTTAAAATAGATAACCAGTCACCTGTTATAGTGTCCTATGGTATATTTTAGTATATACAACATATTATCCTGAGCAAAAATAAGTTCTCACATAATTTTGTATGCTTAGAGATACTATTTAGACCATCACGTTTTTTTACAAAGTTTTTAAAATGCCAATCAGTATATGGTGTGTTTGTAAAGTATGCTTCAAAAAAAAGGCTCTCACAGGTGGAGGCCTGAAAATTGACAATGTAAAGATATCCAAATAGACTTAACCATGGACATTCTTATGCCTAAACTAAAATACAATACAGAACTCTTAAGCAGAACCATCCACCTTGTCTTCTCTCAGGGAGTAGGTCCTATGGTCTTCATAAAAAACACAAATGTCATATAAACTTAACGTTAGTGTTACTTGCATTTCTTCAAAAAAAAAATTCTCCTTCATTTCTTTTGGTTGCTAAAAAATCACTTAATATCCTTCAAGGGTTGGCGTTGGCAGTGAAAAGAGAGGGAGAGGAGAGTAGTGTTGTTTGTGTGAAAAGAAATGGTGATGAAATTGTACTAGGCATTTTATTAATGGCATTTTTTGAATATTTAGAATTTTGTGATTAAGGAATAAATATCTCTTTGCCACATAACTACTTCATATGCCCCATAAAATAGTGTGATGACTGACACATCCCCATTTTCATTTGCATGGGGGCTGTGCACTTAGAAATTAGGTTAGGATTGGCGTGTGTGAAATGTATTTAGTTAAATTAACAATTTATTTAATAATTTTTATTTATATTTCTGATCAATATTTTTCAAGCATTACCAAATTAATACATGGTGTAGTAGATAATGAGAGAAGAACTTGAAAATTATCCTATTTTTATATGTCTGGAACAAGATATAAATTGTCGAAGTAATTATATGAATAATTTAATATTAAGTAATAAGCAAAATTTTGGATTTTTTTTAAGTTTCTTAGAAAATTCCTAGAACTCACAAATATTAGAAAAACGTTAATCTCAAAGACAAAAAATTATTTGAAGTTATAGATTTCAAGTTACATTCAGCGAAAATCACTTCGGTGTTCAGTTTGACTCCGATAACTCTAATTTGGCACGATGAAGTCCAAAGAAAAGATACATATATCAAAAGTTTTGGGATATTACATTCTACCTACTAACAAAATAATTTTGTTTTCAAAATTCTAAACTAATAATTACAGATATGCATGGATATGGAATCAAATGAAATGAGCATGCCTAATCATGAAAAAAGATACATATACTTCTGTCATGATGTCATCCTCAAGTTTCCATCTAGAGTTTCTTGGTGATTGTGCATCTAAGGAAATAAGAACCATGAGATAACTTTATTATTTTTAAGACTTTCTCATGCCAGCCAACAATCACTACATTTTGCTCCACTTACATTAGATCCGACTTTAGATCCACCTCGGACATATCGATTACTCTATGTTCTTCATCCAAGTACTTTCTCAACTATGATATATGAAATATATCATGGATTCCATTTCTAGTGATAATAGTGATCTATTTGCAAGATTTCCATTCTTTCTATAATCTCAAATGGACGATACATCTTGATCTGAGTTTCCTTTCTTGCCGAATCTAATCAAGCCTTTCATCGAGAATATCTTGATGATACCATATCTCTGACTTCAAACTCTAGTGCCTGCCATGGTTTGCCCATCTCTTTTGTTTGAGCCGCCTTTATATATTCCCTAATAACCTTCACTTATTCTGTTACTTGAGTAATCAACTATGGTTTTAAGACACTTTGTTCTTCAACTTCATCTCAACACAACAAAGATCTACACTTCTGACCAAGCAAGATTTTGAATGGTGCCACTTTAATGTTATCCTAATAACTATTATTATACTTAAACTCTACCATGTATAAATAGTCCTCCCAAGATGCACTAAAATCTAACACACATGCTCTAAGCATATCTTCAAGTATTTGGATAACCATCTCTGGCTAGCCATCTGTGTGTATATGGTAACTTGAAGATAAATCTAAATGTGTTTCTAGATTATCCATCAAACTCTACCAATAGTTTGATTTGAATCTTGTGTTTCTATCTGATACGATTCTAACTGGAATTCAATGTAATCTCACTATCTCTTGCATAGACCTTTTTGACAACACTTCTATCGACTAACTAACTCTGATTCGAATAAAATACACTGACTTGGCCAATTGATCCACAATCACCTAAATTGTCGTGATCCTTACTAATCCTATTACAAAATCCATCAAAATCTTCCCTACTTTCACTTTGGTATTATTAGGGTTTGAAGCAACCCTGTCGTCCTCTGATATTCAATCTTTACTTACTAGAAAATAGAACACCTTTATATATATATATATATATATATATATATATATATATATATATATATATATATATATATATATATATATATATATATATATATATATATATATATATATATATATGGCAATCTCTATCTTCATATTTGGCCAAAAAAAAATACTTCTTTATATCTTTGTACATTTTGTTACTTCCGGGGTGAATAAAATATACTTATTTATGAGCTTTTCTAAAACCCTATCTCTTACCTACTCCTTAATCATCCATAATTTTTTTTCTGAATCTAATAGCTCCATCTGAGTACACCTTCATCTCAGATCTCCTGCCTACTTCTATTTTATCCTTTAGTTTTTGTATTTTTTTCATCTCCAAATTGTCCTTGCTTAACCTACTCTATCAATTGTGACTATAACCATGTCTTCATAAGTTGTATTGTCATTTGATGTGTCGGTGTGGCGCTGTATAGGTCATTCTCATAGGGATCTAAGGTGTTTTTGTATTCTCACTAATTCTTTAGTCCTAGCATATTAACTATGGTTTCTAAAGTGGATTTGAGTTATACTAATTAGCCTAGCATATAGAATCCACTAGTTTCCAACCATGTAGTACTTCTATTATCTTCTTTCTATCATAAAAATTTGATCTTTTAGTTTTAATCTTTACGTACAGTATTCTAAACATGTATTATCAAGTGGCATGTAAGCATAACGCATTAAAGATACAACTTTTTATAGAGATAAACTAAATGTTAGATAACTCTATGACAAAGATAAAAAGTAACAACCCCAACTCTAACTAAGTATAAGCTATCAAGAAATCTAATTCAAGTATAACCTATTAAAGTATTAATTTACGTGTTGTTATATTTTTAATCTTTTCATTGAAAAATATTATCTTTATTATTTTATTTAGAAAAAAATATACTAGAGAGCAACTACATGGTGGATTCCTTGTTTCATCTATATCCCATAGCTAAACTAAATTAGCTACTCATAGTTTTAATTATCAAGATCATATTTTTATTCATGAAAGCAAGAAAATCTAATCTAGAAAGCAAGATTAATTTAAACTAGAAAGAAATTAGAAGAAAATTACCTAAAAAAATTGATGAACAGTAAAGGATATCTCTGGAGTTTGGTATGACGGCCATCACCCCTTCGGCAAATCCTAATTTTATTTATAATTATGAGTACAAAATTTACATCCTGATATATATCCTAGATTATAAGGATACGACCAATATATAGGCTCCGGAGAATCAAACCCTAATTTGAGTATAAGCGAGAAACTACAAAATTATATCGAAACCCTGTAGAAAAATCACCCAGAGTGGGCCCCATGGAGCAGCCAATTGGTGGTTAATGCCGCCAAATAGCAGTAAAATCTTGGATATTTTATCTGGTTTTTCTTCTGCATGAGTCTCTTATCTTGTTCCTTTAATTTTGATGACTGTATTGAATTTTGACTCTCTGCAGCATCATAATCTTATAGTTTTGCTCACTTTTAACTATTTTCTGGGCTTGGTTTCCTAATCCGACTCTGAGTTTATACCATCTCCTTGTAGAAATAGGTTTACCTGAAAAACACACTAAATATACCTGAGTAATATTATTTAAATATAAAAATAGATAATATGAAGGCTATAAATATGCAACATATGACACTCATCATTATTCTTGATGAAATCACTTCTAGCTCCATCCTTGTATGTCTATATTAAAATATCTTTTGTTGAGTCAATCTTTGTGCTGCAGGCCTTCTACTCAATATACTAGTACTACATTGATCTTTCATGGATAATACTTGATATCCAAGCCATAGTCGACCATCAATTTCAACCACCGCATCTGTCACATATTCAATTCTTTTCGAGTGAAAAAATATATATCAAACTTTTATGTTCAGTAAATATCTCCTTTCTGTTCTAGTAAGTAGTGCCTCCAAATTTTCAAAGTATGAATTACCACTACAATTTCAAGTCATGAGTTGAATAATTCCTTACATAAGGTCTCAACTGTCTCGATGTAAATACAATCACTCTTCCATTCTATGTCAACACACATTCTAGTTCTTGACCTAAAACACCACTATAAACTTTCATCCCATTAGAGTTGTAGGAATTGCTAATATGGTACTGTTATTAACCTTCATTTTAATTCTTCAAATACCTTATTACACACCTTTGTTCAGACATATTTTACTTCCTTCCTAGTCTGTTTAGTTAAGGGAGATACAATCTTTACAAAATCTTATAAAAACCTTCTGTAATACTTAATCATCCCAAGAAAACTCTCAATTTTTTATACAGATTTTAGCACAGGCCAATCCATCACACATTTAGCTTCTTAGGGTCGGTTGACACCCCACCTCTAAAAACTATATGACCTAAGAAAATAACCTTATCCAACACAAATTCACATTTACTTAGTTTTTCATATAACTTCTGCTCTCTGAGAGTCCAAAAAACTATTCTCAAGTGCTCATAATGCTCTTCTCTATTTTTAGAATAGATTAAAATATCATCAATGAATACCACCATAAACTTATCTAAATACTGAAAAAATATGGTTTATCAAAAACATAAATACCGCTGGTGCATTAATCACTTCAAACGACATCACTGAATATTCATAATGGCTATGTCTTGTTCTAAATGCAGTCATTAGATTGTCTTCCAAATGAACCCTTGCTTGATGGAATCCCGAATGAAAAACTACCTTTAAGAATACTTTCGCTCCTCCCAACTGATCAAACAGATTGGCCATTCTCGTTAATGGATACTTATTCTTGATTGTTAATATATTAAAACTCTTATAGTCTACACACAAAAAAATCTTTGTCACCCTCCCTTCTTCCTATAACGGAGCTCTCTAAGGTAAAATACTAGGCCTTACAAAATCTAATTTCAATAACTCATCTACTTAGCTTCATCCAAAATTGCAATTCCCATTCTATAAGGTGGTTTAAAAACTGATTCAGCTCTGAAAATAATAAAATAATAAATTCTATTTTTCTTACTAGTGAGAGTCAAGATATCTCTTTAGAAAATATATCTAAGAATTTTGATACTATTGGAATCATTGCTTCTCCTACTTACATAGCTTCCAAAACTCCTTTCATGAACAACTTAGATTTTGTCAGTTATAAAGATTGACTTCAACCAACGAACTCAAACTCTAGGCATCCAGGAATTTCAAATATTACTCTCCTTCTTCTATAATTTATTAATGCATGAAAGGTACTCGACCAATCCATTCATAATATAACATTATATCTTCCTCCATTTATAACTAGCAATTTGGCATAAAATTCTATATCATTAATCGCTGAAGGAAATAGTCTACACTCCTTATTGGCCATTATACTACCTTTCTCAGTATTAATGTTCCATCTCATAGATAAGGTAAAAAAAAAAAAAATCAAGAATTGTGGAAAACAAATATGATATATATAAATCAACACGAAGGTCCAAAATCTAATAAAAGAGTTATCATAGTATTGTCAACTAAAATCATATCTGCTAGACTCCTCTAATTATATTTACTTCTTTAGCATTCATCAATCTAACTTGTCCCTGCCTCCAACTTGCTCCTCCTTGGGATCTTGCATAGACTTGTTGTTATGTCTCCAAAAGCTTTCTCTAGTCTGGTTTTGGAACTCCCAGGGCTAGTTTTATTGTCATTGTTGGCCTGACTATTGACTAGAAAGGGCCTCTGGAAAATGCTTGTTGTTGAACCTTCGGGCAATTACTTATTCGATGACTGGCAGATCCACATGCTAGATACAACACTTTAGCTCTTCTGCACTTCTACTGGGTATGTCTCGGCACATGACAGGACTTACAAACCACTGAACTTCGATGTAATCTGCTTCTTTACTGGTGGATCATTAAACCTCCTAGCTAATGAGCTCACTTCGTATCTAATTGGCCTCTTGAATGTCATTTGTCTCTCTTCCTTGGATACTTGCTCTAGGCAACATGCTGCTTTGAATACTTCCGAGTAGGTCTTGTAGTTCTGAGGCTAGAAGCTCGCTGAGATGGTGCTTTAGTCCTTGCTGCAATATGTGTGTTTACTCCTTTTCAGTTACCATGATTGGGGCAAAACGATCAAGTCTCATAAACTCAGCTGCATAAGCATCTACAGTCGATCCCCATGTTGTAGTTCCAAGAACTTCTTGTTCATCTTCCGCTTCACCGATATATGGGAAAACCTCGCATGAAATACCTTTGCACACATCACCCAAGTGAGAGGTTCCCGGTGCCTTACCTCATAGCCAGTCACCATGTTCTGGCTATATCGGTCAATTGAATGCACAACATCTCAACCAGATTCTCCTTCGAGATGTTGCCTTTAGAAGATTCTCTATATCAACAATCCATTGCTCAATGCTCAGTGATCCTTTAGTTCCAGACAATATCGATGGATGCAGCCTTCAGAAATCTGACACTATCATAGTCCTTTATGGCTCCTTGGACTGCAACATCCCTTCTAGCAACATTGTTGTAGTCTGTTGTGTCTATGATACTCCTTGCAGCTTAGTGGTGTCATCCCTTGAACTAGTGCTAGTAGAAGATTGGATTGACATCCTTTTGTAATGGATCCAATAGGAATCAACAAAGGAATTCTAAAAATAGATATTTCAAACAAATATGACACAATTGGAGAAACACAATACTAGTTCAGATAGATATCTAAGAACAAAGAATAATTACTTAGAATGAGTCACATATATATATTCTTATGTGTTAATAGTCTAATGATCTTCAACATAAACCTAAGCTTTGATAAAACCTTGTAACGCCCGCATTTTTTAGTTGCTTCCCAAAATAGAGAACGGTATTTAAACTTTCACTAGACTACACAATGGGCACATGATCTTAAAATAACTGTAACTACTGTCACAACAGATAAATAAATAACGTGTTTGGAATTTAAGTTTGCATCTATAAAATAGAAAGTTAGTTACATAAAAGTCACACTATTTAGATATGTACAACAAAAAAACCAAAAGAATGAACAATGCCCGACAAAGAAATGTGAACAACATGTACAAGATCATGAGTCTAGATCCACTTCTTACTATCGTTCTACTTGGTTAATAAAGTAAGATTTTTCGATTGGTGCTCCTTCTACTTTCTCAAGACATAGTTCAAAACCTAGGGAATTAATCTTAGCAAGTAATACACAAAGAGAAAATTACATATTAATGGAGATAAGGTATATGTGAACATGCTATGTTAGTGTCAATCATATCACATGAGTAATAAGTTATAATATAAACAAGAAACTTTATATATATTATTTGCAATTAACATGTAAATATCATATTGAAATAAAAAGTCTTCGTCATGTTTCATATTAAATATTTGAATATAAGATGATGGAGAAGATGACACACTATTCCCAATATCGTAGAAGTGCCCATGAATGTCTGGGACCCGATCAAAATCTATGATGCTGAATCATGATGCACCACAAAGTGCTGCTAAATAAACTCTGTATTGTGGAATAGTAAGGGACATCACCTATTAAGGGAACTTAAATATTGAACCATGGCTCAGTACCATGCAACTGCAGTATAAATCCTTAGAACTAAACTAGAAATGGCTATTTAGATCCTTATATAATATGGTACTTAACCATATGTACTCCCCCCCCCCCCCCCCCCCCCCCCCAATTTTCGTATCAAAGATATATAATCTACACAATATATCTAAACATGTACGTATCTATCTCTTATCCATTGGGTAAAAATCGAGAATTATTTACCATGTTAAGTCGGGACCATGTACATGTTTTTCCGTAAACCATGTAATTAATTTATTTTTGTCCATGCGATATTATCATATCTCATGTATCACAACCACCACGCATCATATTTTGGTTAATCATATCAATTATCATTGCATGTATCATATACTATGTACGAATTAAGTATTCGATCGTGTATAAGTAGAGCTTCTGTCACTATATCATATGCAAAAATATGTGCATATTCATATCGTCAAGCCATCGTGTCATATTCTTCTAAGATATACCATTTCCCCTTATCCGCACCATGTCACATGTATCTTGTGTACATATCTATACTTTATAATCTTATCCAACACCAACTATAAGACTTTTTTTTAATAAGGCTTTTATGTATTTGGGTGTGTGTGAGCGTATTTGTGTGCATCCATGTGATTACTCAACTCATGTTAATATTTGATACATTTTACCATATTATATAGGGGCTTCTCCGACAATGGCATATGCCATCTCTAATGATCAAAACACCATAAGACGTTCTTATTTTCGCAAATATTTGTTTTAAGGATTCCAACTCATTCATTTAATAGTGATAGTGTGACAGAAGAATATTGACCATTAATATATGTGACCTATAATTTCATAAATATATAATATTTTAGGCCATCCGCACTTTATGATGAATGGTTTAAGATAGACAATCAGTCACCCATTATAGTGTCCTATGGTATTTTTTGTGTGTACAACTTTCTACCCTAAGAAGAGTAAGTTCTCGTTAAACATAAATGAGCATATGTATATTTGGGAACATTATTTAGACCCCCACATCCTTGTCCTCTCGTAGGGACTAAGTTCTATGATCTTCATGAGCAAAAAATATAAATGTAATCTAACCTTAACGTTAGTGTTACTTAGATTTCTTGAAATTTATTTTTCTCATTTTTTATTTTGGTTGTTAAAAAAATCACTCAGTATCCATGAAGTGTTGGTATTGGCAGTAAGTAGAGATGGAGTTGGAGAGTTGTGTTGTTCGTATGAAAAAACCAACGGAGATGAAATTAATCTACATACTTTATTTAGGCCAAGAAACATGTTTGAAAGTAATAGAATTTTGTGATTGAGGAATGAATATCCCTTTGCTACATAATTCCATCACATGCTGCAGAAATAATGTGATGACACAACCCGTCGCGGGTGTGTCCATAGAAATTAGTTTGAGATTGAGGTGAAATAAGCAATTTAATTAAAATTTTAATTTATTTTTATTTTATTATTTATGGTTCTAATCAACATTATCAAAATATTACCAAATTAATATAGAATATAGTGTCAATGAGAGAAATACTAGAAAATTATCCTATATTTTTCTGGAGTCCGAAATGAGAGATAAAAATTAACAAATTAATTACAGAAATAATTTAATATTCAATAATTAGCAAAATTTAAGGATTTTTTGGATTTTCTAAGAAAATTCTAAAAATAAAATATATTAGAAAAACCTTGACATCGAAGATGAAATAATTTTGAGTTATATATTTTAAGTTATACTTATCGAAAGCTAATTCGGTATCCAATTTCATCCTTGTAGCCTTAATTTGGCATGATCGGGCTCAAAGCAAAAGTACGGGTAGTAAGATTTTTGGGATACTACACCTAACATTGGTTCTAGTCATTATTTCATAAATTAGCCAACTTTGCCAAGACTCGGCCGATATCTTGACTGAGATATTATTTTGAAGATTTAAAATGTACAATTTGCTTAATTCGGTGATCCATATCGGTGACAACAAATATCGACCAACATTTAATTTGCCATCTATAAATTGACCTAATAACTAAAGGAGAAGTTGATGAGCTTGGTTCATTTTATCAGTTACAACATTTAGTTTTGAAGCACCCATTAACTATAAATGCCTTTCGAACCCATATCCTCCCCCAAATTGTGATTTTAGCTCTAAATTAACTTTGCAATCAAATTCTTCGCATCTGCTATTTTTTTATCGATCTCTGCTCGATCTCCTCCCCAATCTCGTAAAATTCTCGCTCCAATACATATGTTCTCTTTTATTCCTGATTTTCCTACCTCTCTTTCTTTCCCGGCAGTCATGGCACCACTTTTTTGTGCTAATTTAAGCACAATTGTGAATTACCAATTCCGAAACTCATCTTCATCGGCTATTGCTGGCATCGTGAATCAACAACAGGCCCCACCAAGCAATCGTGGCAGGGAGATGAGATGTTGTTCGATGACAATATGACAACTCTCAAGGTATGACATTTTTTTTATAATTTCTTCTTCCTTGTAGTCTAATCAAGAATCTTAACTCCTGACACTAAGCTCCTCATCTCTTCTTTGGCTCTCTGATTTCTTCTTTTCCTCGACTATGGATTGCCAACTATCGGTGCTAGAACCAGTAGGTAGCTGCATAAATTTTTTAACTTTAATTTCATTTTTTGGTTTATTCTTCTTTGCGATTTAATGGATAACAATCAATAGTGAGAGAGAATTGTTTAGTAAAATCTTCAATTCCATTTATTTTGATTTTTTTTTGTTCTTTTCTAATCATGTAACAAGAGGAATATTCACTGTGAAACTGTGTTTGATCGAATTCCTTGAGCACATTGTACAAATAACAATCTATGGGGATTTCAGATATTATTGTTTTTGGGATATATATATATATATATATATATATATATATATATATATATATATATATATATATATATATATATATATATATATATATATATATATATACATTGTTGAAAATAACGCGTTATGAAACCCGTTATTTGCGTTATGTAACCTAACGGAATCCCAACGCTACGTAACAACTGGAAATAACTCAGTGCACCGTAACAGTACGTTTTTTACGTTATTTTACGTTATATTATATAATGTTACGTTAAATTACGTTATGCTACGTTATTTACAATTATTTTTTTTAGTAATTCATATATTGTTGTTGATTATTATTTTGATTATTAGCGAATTGCTATAATTTTCTTAATTAATTGTTGGCTTGTTTGATTGCTTTTGAAATTTCTAACTTGATAATTTAAGTTTGTTTATTTATTCACTTGTTGTATTTCTCGTCCGGTTGCTAAAATATTTTACTTGTTGATTTTATTGAATTTTTAATTGAACTGAAATCAACAATCATAAATAAGATAAATAGAACATTACAAAATATAAATTACAACAATGTTAATAATTGAAATCGAAATAAAAAATTGGAATCTTGCTTTTTTTATTTAAATGATGATTGGAATTACGGTTACAGACTTAATATAATTTATGAAGATATATGAAAATTATTGTAAAACTTAATATAACATTTGAATAGATTATGTATTACAAAATAATTATATATATATTTTAAATATTTTAAATTTATTTTTCAATTTATTAAAATTATTTTATATGGTTTTATATTTATTTTTATTAAATAAATAGAAAATTGCATAACCTACGTTATGCGTTACGCTATTTGCAACATAACCTAACAAAGGCGAAACGTTACGTTACCGTTATCGCTATTTTAAACATTGTATATATATATATATATATATATATATATATATATATATATATATATATATATATATATATATATATATATATATATATATATATATATATATATATATATATATATATATATATATATATATATAGGGATTACTGTAGGTGAGCCGCCAGCTCAAGAAAAGTTATATGAGCTAGCGACAAAACTATAATGATCCAATAATTTTTCTTTATTTTTTTTAACAATTACCAGCTCTACCTCCTTAACTTCTTTCAGATTAAATTTCATAAATTTTGGAGTTCATTTACCATTTCATCAAGTGCATACAAAATATTTTATTCATTGAAAACCATTAATTTTGTGTTAACTTGATGGAGGACCAAATCAAATCTAAAATCTAAAAAATTGGGTATGAGTGAACCCTACGGGGTCGAGATCATAATCCAAAAGAAATTTTTAAAAAAAGATTACTGGAGATAGTGGAAATGAACACAGCTCAGGTAATTTGCGTGAGCTGTCAGCTCATTTTCATTTTTCTCATATATACACACACACGCGCACACACGCGCACACATATATATTGTATATGAGCCGCCAACTCAAGTAAATTACATAATCAACAGTGAAAAAGTAATGATTCTATTATTTTTTGATTTTTTTAAAAGATTATGATCTCTACTTGCTCAGTTTTTTTATGATCAAATTTCATTGGTTTTGAGATTTATTTATTTTTTAATTAAGTGGATATAAAATGTTGTATTCATTAAAAACCACTAATTTGGTGTTTGCTTGATGGAAAACCAAACTAAAACTAAATCCCAATAAATCAGGTATGAGTGAACCCTACATATATGA